>OX439128.1:45585691-45618191 GCA_949318235.1 Ecdyonurus torrentis | reverse complement strand
TATACTAGTACAGTAAGAATTTAAATTTCTTTCTGTGTTGCTCTAATTTGAATAAAACAACTACAAATATTAGCAAAATGTATATATTTAATATATGTATATATATATATATATATATATATATATATATATATATATATATATATATATATATATATATATATATATATATATATATATATATATATAATATAAATGTGCTATTCTTTGAACGTGTAAAAGAAAAATGTTTTCCATTCTAGAAAGTCATTGTAAGCAAAAGCAAGGAGAATCACAGCTGGCTGTTTTTAATGCTGTATATAACGTAAACTGCAAGAACCACAATTGCCAACACAACTCACCGCTTGATGCTCTACGGGGTGTTTTGTTAGCTTATGAAGAAAAATAACATTTTCTTAAGACTTTTTGAACAAAACTGTAAATCGTGCTTCAATTGGTAATAGAAAACTGTTTGTTGTTATTCATTTTTTCACTTGAATATTTTTTCTTTTTCATCTTTCCTATTATATAAGATTGCTTTATTCTACATTTTAAACATTTTTAAAAGAAAAAAAGAGAGAAAATTAATTGTATTGCGTCTCACCTTTTAAAAATTTTGTTTATTATTTTTTTGTATGAACTCTAAACACGAATAGAATTTGACTATTATGGAATACGTAATTTAAATGTCTTCTTTCTTTATTTTATTAGTTCTCGCAAAAATCTCTTAAGAAATGGTTTCGGTTCCACAGTGCTTAAAAAGCATCAAACATAAGAAAGAAAACACACACATTTATTCTCTGTGCCATCCTTCTGTAGCCCCTTTAGGAATCATCATGTGTTCCTTTTGTACAGCCCCTGTAGGAATCATCCTGAATTTCTTCTGTAGCCCCTGTAGTAATCATCCTGTATTCCTCCTGTAGCCCCTGCAGGAATTATCCTGTATTTCTTCTGAAGCCCCTGTAGGAATCATCCTGTATTCCTCCTGTAACCCCTGTAGGATTCATCCTGTAATCCTTCTGTAGCTCACAAATTAGATAGAAGAATTTTAAAATAGGTAACACGCTTAACAATTTCTATATTGTATTCTGGACATAAAAAAGTTTATGTGCGATTACCGTGAATCTCATGATTAATCTTCTTCTTCTTCTTCTTTTTTTTTTTTTTTAGTATACAGTAGTCGTTCAAATATAGAAAATTTGCGATTCCATGCCATTTTTTACACGCGCAGTTGATCAGTTACACGTCACAACATCACTCATCACAATTTCCCTTATATTCAGTGAATATACGGGAAACAAGTAAGTGAACCTCTGTACCATACTTACTTTAAATAGCCATATATAGTATACTTCATAATATAATGTTCTTTAAACACCAATAAACATATGGTAAAAAAATATAATTAAATATAAATATAATCAAATAAAAAATATTAATAAATATATAAATATTTATAAATATATGGGTTCTTTAGACACAAGTAAATAAATATTTCTCCATATTAAATAATAATAATGATAAATTAAAAAAAAAAAAAATGAAAGTACAAAACTTAGGTCTGACAAATGACTACCCTACTCTTATGCACCTAACCCAAACATAATTAGAATTAAAAATCAATAATATTGACGATTATATCTAGAAAAAATATACATTTATTACATATATGTACGTATATCAGAAATATCAGCAACAGGATTCCTGACGATAAAATTAGGATAAGGTTTCTTAAACAATACTAAAGAATAAATAAAACCATAATTCAAAAATAATATTGTTCAAAATAATCTTTTTATAAGAGTATTTTTTATTTATATTCCTTTATTTCAGTCATGGAGTATCGGTATCGACTGCGATACGATATTCGATACTATACCGATACTTTTATCGTATCGGTATCGTATCGGGGCCTTTTTTAAACTCAGTATCGAATATCGGTATCGGTCACCGATATCAGCAAAATATCGTCGAATTTCGATACTTTTTTTCGATACTTTGAGACTTACCGAGACTTTGCTCTCTCATAAAATAAAAGTAAAAATACAAAAAAAAAAAAAAAAAAAAAATTATGAAGCAACGAGAACATTCCATTAGTGATTACTGATTATCTATTTTTCGTACTTGGACAATAAAATTCACTCCTTTATTTTTCATTGTGCTATAACAACAGGGTAGGGCAACGTGCACAGTATTTTTATTTTATACTTTTTATAAAGCCACCAGGTAAAAAGTATTTTTTTTTTATTTTACATACAATAAAAATAAAGAAAACGGTGTTAAAACTTTTTTCTTCTTTTTATGAAAAAAAAAAAAAAAAAAGCGATCGACTGTCGCCAAGTTTCTGAGAAATCCGTCGTGTGGTCGTACAGTACTATCTATGATCTCTCCTAATGACTAAAGCGCCGGTAGAAATCACAATAAAATATAGTCAATGATTGACATTTTAAATCACTGCAATTGTATATAAATTCAATGCATTACAAATTACAAAAGATGTAGCATACTTCCGTTAATGTCTTTGTACAAATTTTTTACAAGGTTAAATTTTTAAAAAGTTTACAAAATCAAAGGATTTTTACGACCAGGGGGGAATTTTGGACTTTAACCCCTTTGGTTTAGCGGGGATGATTTGAGCCAATAAAATAAATACCATGAAAAAAAATATAAAATATATTAAATATTTGAAAATTACTTCTATACGAAATAAAGAAATTGCTAATTTGTAAATAATTAACAAAAGTGCTTGGAAACAGTAGAGGATATTCTAATCGTATAATTTCATTAAACGAATGTAATATATATATTTTTTAAATCTACTATACTTTTTTTAGTAATTTTAGTTTAACAAACGAACATTAGAATAAAATAAATAAATAAGTGAGTAAATAAGTAAATAAATGAATAAATAAATAAATAAATAATGTGGCAAAAATATGCATGGATTTTATGATACCAATTTATGTCTCAAAGGTGAAAAAAAAAATGAAATTTATAGTGCAATATTTATTGTATGAGATATAGCAAAAATATCGAAAAAGTATCGGAAAATATCGGTATCGTATCGGTATCGTATCGGAGCAAATTTTTTTGAGCAGTATCGTATCGGTATCGGTATCGGGAAAATTTAAAAATATCGGTATCGTATCGGTATCGAAAATTTCGGTATCGACTCCATGACTGCTTTATTTAAACTTGTAATAGCTATAATAAATAAATATTTTCTATATACAATTGTGATTTTGTTAACAAGCAAAAAACAGTAAATAAGATATAAAAAAATATTACATGATTACTTATTTTTTATAACAACAATACAATATTTTTGTTTTATTTATTCTTTTAAAATTGGTTTCTTTTGATTTCTTTTCTTTACTTAAACATGTTGTTATTTTTTATTTTACTTTTTGCTGTTGTTGTGAAACAGATTTGTCTCGTTTTATAAAGCTCGTTGTTCTCATCATCGTTGCTTTTGTATAACATTTGACCTTATATTTTACCTCTTTAAAGAGGTCAACTAGATCAATTTTACCTGCATTTCATCTCTCACGAGTACTTTTGATTATTTGTCTCAAGACGGAGCACGTGAGTTGAAAACAAAAGTAAACAAAAAATTGAAAGTATAAAATGATGAAATTATATTATTAATGAAATTAAATTTATTTTAATTTTTAGTAGATGACGTTAAATTTCTAATTAAGAAACAATAAGTCTTTAATTTAAATTTTTTGTGTAACGTTCATAGTCACAATTTCATAATAAAGAACAATAATATAATATTATTCTCGTATATAATAAAGTTATATCAATTTTCATCTTATTTATAAACCACAAATTTTAATTATACCTGTCATTTAATTGATATGGCTCTTTATTTTAATAAACTTGTCACTTTTGTAATATAGAAAATAATAATACATTTCATAATTAAGAAATTTGGAATTATAAAGTTTAACAGGTTTATATATATACATACATATATATATATATATATATATATATATATATATATATATATATATATATATATATATATATATATATATATATATATAATGTATAATATATATATATATATATATATATATATATATATATATATATATATATATATATATATATATATATATATATATATATATATATATATATATATATATATATATATATATATATATAGGTTTGTTATATTTTATAGATATTTTGATAACAAGCATTAGACAAATTTTATGGCTATGTCAAAAACTTTATTTTTTATTTTTTAATGTAACATCGAAGCCACGAGGATTTTAATCCTTCGTCTTGTACCCAGTGTATACAAAATATTTTCTTGTCGTGGTTTATGCGTGGTTTGGTTTAGAACGGTGTTAAGAGTGGCGAAGAGGCTCATTAAAACATTTTGGTCGCGCAGGCGCCTATTCAACTAAGCCAGAGCTTGTTAACAATAAACTGGATACTTATAAAGTATAAAGAAAGGAGGTAGGGGAGCAAATGTAAAAAAAAAAAAAAAAAAAAGTTAAGTGTCTTATGGGTAATGTATAACAATGTTCACCTATTAAAAATTTCTTCGATTAAATGAACAAAAAAAGTGAATTATGTATTATTATAAATAATATACAACAAAAAAATAAAAGGGTTTTGTTCTTTGTTATATTCATCTTTGAAACCCTTATGCATGACGTACAGAATAACAAGGAAATTGAAAATTTTATAATGGCATGTTCAAAAAAAAAAAAAAAAAAAAAAAAAAAGATGAAATATAAGGTTACTGAATTGCAAACTTGTTATACGAAGTTTTGAAGGGGATAGCACTTTACTTGAAAATAATAATTATATGTAAAAAAAAAAACAAAAAAAAAAACTAAAAGTATGGAATTTATATAATACCACAAGCTAGCATAGTAATTGCTTTGATATATTAATACCATTAAAGCCATGGAATTTATTTGTAAATAATATTATACCTTTACAAATAACTGTATTATGTTTTCCAATATATTAAATATTTTGAATAAATATGTAATTTAAATGCATTGGTTGAATTAAAATATTCATACAATCTATACAAGCATAATAATAATAAATATTTCATATATTTGCATTGCCTTATCTGTAAATAATAATAATTTCAAAACGAGATATCTTTTGTTCAGTTTACTTGATTGGAAATTTTAGTACAGGTGTTGCGAAAACTATTTCTATATAATATGATGGGAGTGGTGGTTACCGGGAATGAAACATTTATAGACGTTTAGCACAAATGTCATTTTCCACATATTTATTTACTAGAAGTGTAGGAGTTTTGTCTCTTTGAACTTTACATTTAATATACTATGTACCAATGAGGGAGGACATACGTTTATATATTATATATACATGATAGCAAATAGCTAAAAAAAAAAAAGAGAACATAAAAAAAAAGTATTACACCCTGCTGTTAAATCAAATTGAAAATCATTTTTGAAGTGAAATATGTTATCATCACATGTTTTTTAACACACACACACATATTATATATATATACATTTATATAATATATATATATATATAATGATTTTAACCCAATTTCTTATTACAAAGTGAGTTGTAATTATTTTCTCTTTGATAAGTAAAAATTAAAAAGTCTAACATTATTTCATTTGAAGTAATTGTATTTTGGATTAAAAAAATCACTTTTAGTGAAATGTCTCGCCATAATCATTAATTAATTATAAAATTTCCGACGTATTTTCAATATACTTTTTTTTAATAAAAAATATCCATTTTTATCACAAATTAAATATTACGTGATTAATATCATTTCTTGAGTTTGTGATTAAATTGATAACTGTCAGATTCTATATATAATTCACCGTAGAACAAAATATAATAATATATTCTGTATAACAAAGGCATTTATATTGACAATGAATATTATTATTCTGAAGTAAACTTTGTATTCTCGATATTTTATAAATTTTGATTTCTGTCATTATACATAATATAAAATAATTTTAAATTTTAATGTCAAAAGCAGAGATTATATTATGTCAGTCATAAAATGAAACTTAATAATATATTATTTAACATATATATATATATATATATATGACTGTATCTTTCTCTTGTAATGATTTTAATGTTAAGTTAGATTACTTGACAACTAATTAAACTTGATAAACTGTGAGACCCGTATAAGCATGTTTTTGTAATTTGGCTTTACCTATATATTACTCAAGAGTAAAGGGTTTTATAGCAAAATTTTAAACTGAAGACTAATGTAACTTTTGTCATTTAATTGAGTATAAGAACTAATTATTATTTAATTAAAATATCAATAATTAAATTTATTTATGATTATACGAACAAGATACTTGACTACTCTCTCTTTCTCTCTCTCTCTCTCTCTCTCTCTCTCTCTCTCTCTCCCTCTCGTCTGTTATAAGTGCATGCAGGAGCTTCAAATTAATTAGTAATACTGTCAATTTACTTTGAAAATAAAACAGATGAAAGAAATTCATGTTCCTATGTTAATTAAAAAGAAATATTTAAGTGTGGGAATAAGTAGAGTCTCTGAAAGTCACTTTCAGGTACTCAAAAGTAATAAGTGAATTAATATGATAATACTTAAAACCTTGAAAATTTGTTGTGAGAATAAGAGAGAGAGAGAGAGAGAGAGAGAGAGAGAGAGAGAGAGAGAGAGAGAGAGAGAGAGAGAGAGAGAGAGAGAGTATTTCAAGTTTGAATATATTTTTAATTTTACATTCTATATTTTTCCTCTTCTATTTCTTCAGCAGTATAATCATTAAAAATACTACTCCGTTATATTTATGTAATGCTGTTGTTTTTCTTGTTATTAAAAAAATGTAAAAAAACTTTGTTCATGAACAATAGCAAATTGTAGTTATTAAAATAAATATAAATTATTGTTTGTTTATTAAAAGAATTTTCATTAAAAAAATACTGTCAAAGTGCGAATTTTTAAAATTAAATTAAGTTAAAATTCTGTACGTTCACTTTCAATAATACGATTTGTGCTAATGGATCGAAGCTTTTTGTGAGTTCTTTTTACATATGAAAAGTGCAATCAAAATTTTTCCTTTGTATTTAATTTCCAGTACAATGATTACTAAAAATAAAATTAAATGTTATTCAATGATTTTGATATAGGGGATGTTCCTTTGTTAGTCTTTAAATTCAAAGAGCAAATTTTTTTTTCATTACAAATTTTTAGCTTTGTGTTGTGGCGTATCTTTACTTTGATTACATTATCTACACTGTAAAACTGAATTCTTAAAAAGAAATTTTATTAATTTTGTTAAAAGTTATACAAGTTTTGCACATTTCTCTCTCTCTCTCTCTTTTATTTATTATTAAATTTGCGTTATATTAATATTGACCAGAAATAAATTTATGTGATAAAATTTTACTTTAACTGAATTAATTTTGTGTTATAGTAAAAATAAATTATAATTTTGATATATGTATGTATAGTTAAATGTATAAACATGAATATTTACTACCAACAAACTATAATGTATACATGAAATGAGCAAGAGTATATACTACACACAGTAAAGTTTACTAATTGGTAAAACGTATATACTTAGAATTTCAAATATGAGAGATTTAACTTGTGAAAATCTGACACGTAAAATCTCTAGACGTTTTAATACTTTCGCCCTCCCGTAATATATTGCCACTTTAAATATTTTATAAAGTATTAAATAAGTCATAAAGGTTTAAAAGCTAGTACTTGCAGAATATGAAAAATAAAATCATAATATTTATCAGAATATACTTTTTAAAAGCATTTCATGTACTATGCTAATTATTTATTTGTGTACACAAAATGCTAAAAACAAAATTTACAAAGCAAAAGTTTATTCATAATTAACCACTATTTGAGAGTTTATATAGAATTTTAATTATATATATATATATATATATATATATATATATATATATATATATATAATATATATATATATATATATATATATATATATATATATATATATATAATTGTAAATTTATTAATGTTTTGTTAATGAGTGGTTGTTTTGAAGGTGGATATTTTTAAAGTTTACAAATTAATGAAACGTTTCAACTTTTAATGAAAATAACAATGCCAATAACATTTACAAATAGAAATGAAAATACATTACAATAGATTATTAAAATTAAAAAAAAGGGGGGGTTTCAACAACCGATAAATTAAAATATTTATTTTAGCAATTTATGTGTACTCAACCAATATTATTAATAGATTATCTCTAAAAAATATTATATTGTATAACTTTCTATAAACACGATCAAAATTCTTTTTGGTATTTGTGTGAGTTTCCATAAAGTTACTTAAAGATTGGTATAGCCGAGTGGTGAAGGCAGCTGACTCGTAACTCTGTACTCCTCACCGAGTATAGGTTCGAGCCACTGCTGGGTGCGTACGTGAAGTGTGAGGGCACAACACGTAGCATGTTTACATGCAATCCATGACGACGCACAGTATTCGGGAGGTGCATGATTGATGTGATTGCACCGGCCAGCCTGCCTAGATGTTTCCACGGTTTCTCTAGGCTGTCATGGTGAATGCCGGGCTGTGTACTTATGCCGTGTCCTGCTCGTGTGTGCTTTAATTAATTAATTAATTGTCGATAAGACAATGTCTGGACTAGTACTGGGATGGGTGTTGCATGATAACACAATATGGCAAGCAAAAAAAAAAAAAAATAATAATAATAATAATAAATAAATAAATAATAATAATTGTATTAATAATGCAGTATAATAATTCCGGATCAAAAGAATTGTATATTTTGACAAATAAATAAAGCTCCAGAATACACATTAATAAATTTTACAGAAGCACTTAAAATTTTAATCTTGGTTTAAAGAAACGGAAAATGAACATTGATCATGTAATAAAAACTTTGATACAAAATTATTTCAAATCCATTTTATAAAAAGTTAGCACAAGACACAAGTAAAAGTTAGTTTTATACGTCCATACACACTTTGATGGTATAACAATACAATATTTAATTTAAATAATATTGAACATCTATCAAGGTAGTGCACCACATATTCACCGTAATTCAGTATTACAATATAATTATTTACCTGCATTGTTCTACAAATGAATATAGATGATAGATATGTTCACTAGGTGTACAGTACATAACTATATAGAAAAGCATGTTATGAAATACAGTTACCTAATTAGTAAATTTTATTGGTATATATAATAGTGTATTTTAAACCCATAGTCAAAACATTTGTTGTTTCTGTTTATTAGGGTTAAAATTAAGCCCGCAGGATTACTCAAATAATACAAAAGATGTCCACAATATAGCCTGACAATAGCTTTGTTTTGTTAAGTCAAAACGTTATCATAACACTCCTTGTCTTTATGGTACGAATAACTCGTCTTTTATAATTGTTTTTGTCAGCTCGCTCATTGTTCAAAACAAACACAATAAAAAAGGTTGTTACCCTATAGCTGTTCCCGTTTACGACTAAAGACGTTTTGTTCTTTTACTATTTTAACAAATAATTATTATTTTTTATTATATAATTCCATGGCCTTTCAAGTTTTAAATCCACCCCCTATTAATTTTTTGATCTAAAGTCAACAATAGCAACAGAATACAGTATTATATTTACAAATAATTATGGTTTTAAAATAATTACATAAAAGGGGATAATAATAACTTTTTATTATTTATTTACAATGAACGAGTTAATTTTTATTTATTATATTATAGTTTATACAATTTTTTTTTTTTTTTTTTTTTTTTTTTTTTTTTGTTTTTTTTTTAGTCATGCAAATTTAATATTTAGAGGCATTGAAATGTATTTACTAAAATGCAAAATATAATAAATTCAACAAACAAAGCAAAGCTTTTGTTCAATATTTTTCTTTGTATAAAAAACAACACAATAGGACCAATATTTGTTTTAACTATTTTTAGAATTAGGCTTTTTTTTTTTTTTTTTTTTTTTTTTGATATTTTTCTTTGTTTTAGTAGTCGTATGTTAACCTGTGCTGCCTAATTATACCTAAATTTCTCTTTTCTAACAATCTAGTAATTTTGACTGTAGCAATTACCTAATGCTTGATTGCATAAGTTATTCCACCAAAAAAAAAAGTAGACGTATTTGAATTTGAAAACGTTTGTGCTACAGTAATAAAAAATAAGGATTTGTAAAACTAAAAACATTGGCTTATAAATCAATATATTAATCTATTAAATATTTAATGTAATTAATAAATAAAGTAATAATATAACATGATCAAAACAATGTATACTAGAACATATTGATTAATTTATATCTACAACAAGGTTAATTGTATTTGCAATAGATTTAACTATTATTTCGTATATCATTGTATACATAGTACCTCAATTTCAAAATTAACATGACAATATATTTAAGTGATATGAAACTATACTAACACTTATGTACATACATTGTTGAATATAATACACTAGTATACTAATGCATTAAAATATTAAATTATAATATAGACTTTAGTTGTTATATAGTATAATATTAAATACTGTATTTGTATTCTAGAAGCAAAATATAATTATTGTTTGTTTACTGAATATATTGCAACATTTTATTTCTTTGATAAATTTATATTATTGATTTAATATTAAAACACAATCTTCTTGAAAAATGATTCTGATTTTTATTTTTTTTATTTGAAACACTACGAAGATTAACTTTGTTATGATAAAATTGAAATATAAACTATTAGAAAATCATTTGGAACAAAATATTATTAAAAATGTATTAACAATTTCTTTAACGTTATCTTAAAATACAAAGTAATGGATTGTAAAAACAAAACAAAATATAATGTGTATTAAAGCAAATTTTGAAACATTTTTAACACTTTACAATGGAAGTTATATAAAAGTGAAAATATTCAAAATTGTAAATGGAAATATATTAAGATGTCACACAAAATTTGCCAAAGTGTAAATGTGACAGCATACACTTTTTGTCATATCTAAAACTAACAAAAAAACATCATCTATTCAAATATTCATCTTTGAGTCAATATTGATGCATGTTGATTTTAGTTTTATACAAAGAACAGAAAGGAAATCACAAATGACATGCAATCTAAAAGTAAATAACAATTTCATATATACTTAGAAGTGCTTTTGTGTGTACAAATGTAAATATACTGTTATTGCTAATTTAGAGGTGTCAGGCTTGACTTTTACGTATATATTACGGAAATACATCACAATCTCAGCTTGGGGGTGTTTATTATTTTGATGTTTTTCTTTAGAAAAAAGAGAAAGAGAAAATTTTTAATTAATGAATAGGTTAACAAATCATATAAAACACAATTCAACACAGAGGGACAAAACTGTAGCAGAGTTGAACAAGAGCAAAATGTTTACATTTTACACATATAAATACACATTTTTCATTATGATGTAAATCTCTCTCATCTCCCTCTCTCTCTCTCTCGCTTTTTTTTTTCAACGTTTGGAAAGAGTTTACAGACAGAAAACAACAAAAACAATACTCCCAGGCTTAGCCTGGAGTGTTTAGACTTGTTTATGAAAAAAAAAAAAAAAAAAAAAAAAAAAAAAAAAACTTGGCATATTACATTGCACACTGCGGTTTCTCACTCCATGTGTACAGCACACATCACATGCTAAAAATAATATGTAACTCTAAAATTTAAAATAATCATAATAAAAAAGAAGTTAAATAATAATTAAAAAGGGATTGAACTTCTATTTTAAAAGCCAATCATAATATTTTTATAATAATCTACTGATAATAATTTAATTAATCGCTTTATTTTGAAAGGATTGAAAGATTAATGGTAAAATTGTGTTTTATTTAAGCTAATGAAAAATATAAATTGAGTATTATTATTTGAATTATAATATTTATTATATAGTCTTAAACTACGTTACGCTTTCGTTAGATATTTAAGGTAACAATAGAAGTTTTCTTGTTAATTAAACCAATTAAACTATGAGTCATTATAAAACTAAAGAATTTTCTGCTTTATTGTTCTGCCTTTAATAACATAAAATGTGCTTGCATATTTTAATGAGTTGTTGTTGTTGAGAGTTTTGACAACAGAAAGAAGATGAAAATTAACTTTTAGAGTTATTATTTAGGTAAGTCCAAAAACTCTCTGTTTATTAAAATATTCTCTGCTCGCATTCTTTCATCTCTCAAAAACATAATAACATAATTAGAGATTTCCGTGCCCTGAAAGAAATTGCTTCATTTTTTTAGTACAAAGCTTACTTTTTCTTCTTTCTTTCTTTTTTATTATTATTATTATTTTTTTTTATGATATAATATTATTTTCTTTCTTTTTCTTTACACAACCTCTTTCTACGTGCAACTAAAAATAATGTTTTCTGCATCTCGTTCTCCACATACATTAATCCCAAGTGTTTTGCTAAACATAAAAAAGCAGTTGAGTGATTTTTCTAAAATGCCAACTTCAAATCTTAACAAAACCTCTAAACTTGAAAGTATATATATCTATATATATATATTTTTGTATGTGTGTATAAGTCTAGTGTGTTTCTTTTATTTGTCAACGACATATTAGAAACAAAAACGAATTGTATGTATAACGTAAAAAAACACAGAGAATCTCATTGTTTGAAATAACCTATTTATCTTGTCGTCAGAGAAAGAGATAGAAATACATAACATAAGACACACGGGTAAAAGTTTATATTATATGGGTATAAAAATAGAGTTTTGCTATTTATGTATAAATGAAATGAATAAGAAGAAAAAAAATGATACATAAGGATGAATAAAGAGAAAGTGCAGTAAATAAGATCGACCCATATAGATATAGAAACTTTAACATTGAACTCATCAAGTGATTCAATTCAACTGCAAAGTCGGCGCCAGTTTTTTTTTTTTTCTTCCTATTACTTTTATTTTCTACATAAAAGTGCAGTATAGTATTGGTTAGTTTTAACGATTTCTTATTTTATGCACTAAAAGAAAATAGCATATCAAATATAGCTGATATGCCCCTGAATTTCACTTCAGTGAACAAAATTCTCATCTTTTTTTTTTTAATAAAAAGAAAATTATAAACAGTATAGACTTTATATTATATTATCTTAACTAATAAAACACTTTAACATAATATCTTGTATATTAAAATGATTAATAATGTGTTTGAGAACTACTTATAAAATGTTCAAAATTTGAAAGATAAATATTTACATTATATAATGTAAATGTAAAATTAAGATAACATTTTAAGCTTTAACTTAATTTTAATATGTTAAAGATATACAGAAAAAAAGGTGTTTGAAACTAATTTTAAGTTTAATCATTTTTTGATTTTTTTTTCTTTTTTTTATTATTAGTTTTTTTTTTGCATGATTTTATTAAGAAATAAAACCAATATTCTAAGTTGAGACTTCAGTTTGAACTTTCAACTTCTTTTGGGGTTTGATATTAATTTATAATTACATTTTCCAAGTTTATCAAAAGGAATAAGATATTATACTTTGTGACTTTTGCATATAAACTTTCAAATTAACTTATGCATCTCTATTATTTACATAATTATACATTATGCTTATTTGCTGTATAATATATGCAGAAACTGGAAATGTATGAAATGAATATCAATGACATTTTAATTATTTTAACATTTTGAGGTAAATTTTGACGTAGAAATTACAAAGTTTTGTACGAAAATGATTGATATTTAATGAATATATACTGTATACTGTAATACTAGATTATAAAGTCAAATAATATAGAGTTATATTCTGATATTACTCTCTGGTTATACACGAAATAAAATTATTGATTTTCAAATCAACTCTAATTAATTTGGTTGGCTTTCAATTTAAAGTAATAATAAAAAAAGAATACCTATCGTAGCTTTTGATCATTGTAATTTCATTCATTAATAATAGACTTGTAAATTGCAAAAAAATTGTTTGAAAATTTACTTTTCATGTGTAACTATTGATTATATATATATATATATATATATATATATATATATATATATATATATATATATATATATATAATATATATATATATATATATATATATATATATATATATATATATATATATATATATATATATATAATATATATATATATATATATATATATATATATATATATATATATATATATATATATATATATATATATATATATATATATACACATACACACACATTCACACATAACACAATATGAACAAGGCCCATATTTTTTCATTGCAAAAATATTTATTATGATAGTGTTATAGTCCGTCATCAGCTCATCACTCATCAGTACTTGTTAGAATTCTTATTTCTCTCTTTCGTAAAGTATTGAAAAAATATAGTAATAAAAAAAAAACTTTCCAATATTTTGATCCTAACTCTAAAATATACGAAATCAATGTGCTTATGCATATACCATACACTCAAATTGATTAATATTATATTTTGTTTACTTTCTCGTAAGCAACTTATGACATAACTATTTTCTATAAAATGTGATTGTAAATACATATTGCACATTATTTATTTATTTATTTGCAAATAATGACTAAATCTACGCTTGTTGTAACTTTATTTGTTACTACAGTATATGATTGCTTGGGTCAATAAAGTTTCTTATTTCTTACTATATCATGTTCTGTAAAGTATAGTGAATCTCATTAGCAGTGATTGGCTGCCCAACAAAATAAGACACGTATTCATTGGTTGATCTTGTTTTTTGAGCCGATATAAGTGAGTCGCATTGAGAATGGAACTTTTTTTTTTGTAAAGTTACGTTCATTCTTATCAAGTTCAAAGTTCTAAACGAAAAAATAACAATGATCAACCAAATATATAAACGTAGTAAACAGGTAATGACGTCAAGATCAGATGTTTTTAACAACGGCAAATTTTCGAAGCTGGCTCAAGAGTTGTGTGTAATTTATAGAACGAGCTTATATTTATTGGTGTAAGTAGTCATACATTCAAATTAAAACATATTGATATAATTAAAGTGAGTCACAGCGATATAGATAAGTTACTTTTGAAGTTGTATTCATCGTCACTGAAAGAAGTTCTCATTAATAAAGCATTGTTATCACTGTATTTGTGACGATTAAACTATTTTTAATTCTTAGTTACAAAAGTAGTTAATTAAGCTCTACAAATTACTTATGAAAATTTATTTTATTTCTTGCAACAGCATTATTAAAAAAAATGTATGAACTAATATATTTTTTTAACCAAAATTCAGCAGAAATTTATAATGTCTAAAATTCATTGATACTTTAGATTACTTCAAACGATTTCCTATGTAATGTTTTATTAATAAGGGAACTAAGAGAAGTTTTAAACTATTTTTTTAATATTCAGTCGGAAGGAGCTGTCATTGAAAATTATTTTGGCATAATCAGAAAGTACCAAGGAATGCTTTTGCTATAAAATGAGTAGCCTAGACGTGTTTTTAGGGTCCTCTTTTCTAATGCTAGTATATAATTTATATTTAAATTAATTTCAAATCTATGTAAACGATAAAATTTTAAAATATTTTTTAACTTTATAGCAAGTTTTATATTTAGAAAAAAAAAAGATAATGAAATGCAATTTCTCATTGTATAAAAACTTTATGAATATCCATGGGACATTATTCAGATTAAATATGCAAATCACTAGAAAAAGAAAGAAAAAAAATGTTCTGAAACACGATGTTCAAGTAGATTTATCACACTTACAGCAAATCAGTATGAAAGCAAATGTAATTCATTCAAGTAAAATATGAATATAAATTATACGTATACAATAAAATATAATTGAAACTGTTGATAGTATTTTATTATTTTATATTTATACGTTTTAGCGTGGGTTATAAAATATGATACCTATATCTTTAGGTATTGAATGAATTTTCATGTAACTAAAATATTATGACATGTGTTAAATATGTTATATTTATTGATCATATAATACATAATTCTATTTATAGTGAATTTTTAAACAATTTTTATTAATTAATTAATAAATTAATATATGCGTGTCATAAATAATTCATGTCTATTTTGCTAACGAACGTATGACCTCCAAAAGTCTAGACTACACTTTTATGTTATATTTATATTTATATATATATATATTATATTTGCAGTAATCTTATATTAACTGTTTTTCATATTATACTATAAATAGTAACAATAAAAATAAAATACATACAATCAAAGCAATTAAAATGCAAATTTATATAAATGAATTTTTTATAACATTTTATTACAATTTGCATTAATATTGAATAATGCATAATTTATTATGTATTATTATCTTAACATTAGTGTAAATGATAATGAGTGTCTTTCAAAGTAAAGAATAAAAAAAAGCTGCAGATGTAAAGTAGGATTGCGTCAGTGAAGTAGCAATGGACTGGATAAACATGAGAGAGAATGAGAGAGTAAAGCAACACTCTGGCTCGCGGCTCAAAGCATAATATAATAATAATAAAAGATCAAGAGAGAGAGAGAGAGAGAGAGAGAGAGAGAGAGAGAGAGAGAGAGAGAGAGAGAGAGAGAGAGAGAGAGAGAGAGAGAGAGAGAGAGAATACAAAAGTCTAATGTGTGCACATGAATACAAATCAAGTTACTATAAGAAGTGAAATAAACATCAACTGGCATTCACATTAGTTTTAAGTGGATCAAAATGTTATTTATTATAAATTAGCTCATCATCTCATCATCAATAAAAAAAAATTATTTTCAATAACTTTTTTTTTTTAATTAAAAACGCACTTAAGTATATTTACTTTAGGGATTTAAATTGTTAAGAAAAACTTAGGAAATAGCTTTTACGTATAAAACTATATTCTTATATGATGGAACTTTGTAATTTTGGATACAAGTCCCAAAGGAAAGTAGAAAAATTCATATTCTCTTTGATGGATATGATATTACATACTGGTAAAAGCAATCTGGGAAGATTTAGCTTTACTAAAATAGAAAAAAAAATGTTGCGCATCATAAAAGACAATATATTTGAAATTCACGTCTTATATGTTTTTTTTTTCTTTAGAAATGGTTCAGACAGATGGTTTATTTTTTACTATTCAATTCAATAAATCAGCTAACAATAGCTTATATAGAACATTGAACATTCAGAAAGAAAAAATATATAGAATTGATATAATTACATGAATTATTATTACATGCAGGAGAATTATTATCGTCTACAAATAGACAAAGTGCACTCGACTCAATAATCACGGACTTGAGCTCCACTTCTTATTGATCAAGAATTCAATACGTTTGCAATTTGTGACGTATTTAAAAAATACTTGATTAAATATTTTTTAAATGTATATAAAAGAAATAACTTTGTATAGTTTTCTTGTAACATTATGCATTTTAATTCTATTATAAGTTTAATGATATGTGACAAGTACGAGTAATATTCATAGTTCACTGCCTTAAATGCTGGTGATGATTTTAAAGATAAAGAAATAAGCATATGCATGCTGTATTATATAAGTAAAAAGGCAGGCATATGTCCAAATTTTACATATAAATGGTTGTACTATACTGTAATTTTTTCTGAGATAGAAAAACAGAGAGAGAGAGAGAGAAGTTTAATAATAATAATAATAAAGTATAACATATTTCATTAACTTGGTATACCATAGGTTAAAATAATGAAGAAAATATTAAAGACTGCTATTGTTCGTTATTAAAAATCCATCCATGTATCACTAACTCGTACCCAAGAAATATTGAAAAAAGAACACAGAGAGAGAGAGAGAGAGAGAGAGAGAGAGAGAGAAGTTATCGGATTTTATTTCACATAACAATCTCTTACTATATATCACAAGATGGATTTTATATTGCAAGGTTATCTTTACGAGATTTTATACCACCAAATATATTTTCGCAGAGTATATAAATTAAATTATTTTCTAAAATATTGATAATCGAATTCTATTTATGTCTTTCTTTCTTTCTTTCTTTCTTTCTTTCTTTCTTTCTTTCTTTCTTTCTTTCTTTCTTTCTTTCTTTCTTTCTTTCTTTCTTTCTTTCTTTCTTTCTTTCTTTCTTTTCTTTCTTTCTTTCTTTTCTTTCTTTCTTTCTTTCTTTCTTTCTTTCTTTCTTTCTTTCTTTCTTTCTTTCTTTCTTTCTTTCTTTCTTTCTTTCTTTCTTTCTTTCTTTCTTTCTTTCTTTCTTTCTTTCTTTCTTTCTTTCTTTCTTTCTTTCTTTCTTTCTTTCTTTCTTTCTTTCTTTCTTTCTTTCTTTCTTTCTTTCTTTCTTTCTTTCTTTCTTTCTTTCTTTCTTTCTTTCTTTCTTTCTTTCTTTCTTTCTTTCTTTCTTTCTTTCTTTCTTTCTTTCTTTCTTTCTTTCTTTCTTTCTTTCTTTCTTTCTTTCTTTCTTTCTTTCTTTCTTTCTTTCTTTCTTTCTTTCTTTCTTTCTTTCTTTCTTTCTTTCTTTCTTTCTTTCTTTCTTTCTTTCTTTCTTTCTTTCTTTCTTTCTTTCTTTCTTTCTTTCTTTCTTTCTTTCTTTCTTTCTTTCTTTCTTTCTTTCTTTCTTTCTTTCTTTCTTTCTTTCTTTCTTTCTTTCTTTCTTTCTTTCTTTCTTTCTTTCTTTCTTTCTTTCTTTCTTTCTTTCTTTCTTTCTTTCTTTCTTTCTTTCTTTCTTTCTTTCTTTCTTTCTTTCTTTCTTTCTTTCTTTCTTTCTTTCTTTCTTTCTTTCTTTCTTCTTGTTCTTTGTTCGCCGAAAAAAAATTATTTCAGCAATAGTAACTAATAACTATTATTACGAATCTGTTATATAATAATCATCATCAGTTACTTCACTTTTGAAAAATTGCTGGTGCTTTCTATAATTTCATGAACATTTTCTACAGAACTACGAAATACTTAATAAAAAGAGAATTAAAAATAAAAGAAAGACTAAAAGGAAGTAATTCTTTACTAAAACCTGGTGAAATGGTGTCTTTGAGGTAGATAAATTGTTACGTGAAGAGACGAAGAGAAATAAAGAGAGCGAAGTTAACACGCGTGAGAGACAAGAACACACAGAAATAAACGTTTTGTCTTTACTCTTGCTGAACGAAGAACAAAATACACATGGTAGTCCAAACACAATTCCCAATGTGTGTTTGTATATATATATTATACTCTCAACCGCATAAAATGCAACCGCGTTGCTGTAAAGTCCATTTTTCCTTTGCCTTTTTATTCTTATCACGCCTAACACGCTTTTCTTAAATTGTAAAATGTGTTTAAAAAAAAAAAAAAAAAAGTGTTGTCCCATTTTATTGATAGTAAATTTTTATTTTCTTATGTACATTTTTTATTTCATGAACATTTAATTTGAATTTAATAATTGAAATTATAAACTACACGTAATAATTTCAAAGTTTCACTTGGCCAAATATGATACTTTAAAAAAAAAATTGATTTGATTGGATCAAGTGCTATCAATATCCAATAAGTAAAATGGTCATGATTATATTATGATAACTGTACCGTTAAAAACAAGTGATATCAACTGTGAAAATCATACAGAACATTGACAAACAATACAGACAGCTGTATAGAATATGTCTGTGATGTTTCTCATCTGTATTGTAAAATAATAAGCCACTCCCTCATTATAATATAATATTAGCTTTTATTTAAGGCAGGAATCAAAATATTTTACTTTTAAAATATACTCAAAGATATAACATTATAAAACAGAAACGTATATTATTGTTTTAATATTATTTTCATATTTATGAAATAGTCTATAATTATCCTGAAACATGAGTGATTCAATATAATTTACTGTACAGGTATCACAAGAAATAAAAAAAGTATTTTGTAAATATATGAATATCAACCACGTCAACAATGCATTAGTATTATTATTTCTTGTGTTTTGTATACAACATGAGCATTAACTTGCAGGGAAAAAAAATATACATATCACATTTATATTATGAGAGTGTTTTTTTCTTACGTAAGCCTTGTTCCCCTTGACCCCAAAAATGCGTAAGTTATTAAAAAAAAAATGTAATTGTCATTTTTTTTGTTAGAGAACTGGATTTGCGAACCAAACAAGTGAACATTCAATATAGTAGATATTAAAATTAATTTCATGGTATAATTTTTTTCAAACTTTTTTATTTCTCTGTGATCAAAAATTCACTCTAAAAGAATATATTATTTTAACATTTTAATATTCTCAAAAGTTTTACTGACGATGTTATTTTTTACGTGAAGATATTTTAGTAAGTTATTTTCATTAAAAATTGTTTATTCATATAATTTTCTCATGCATAATGTGTTCAGTCAGAAAGTTTTTTTTTTTTTTTTTTTTTTTTTTTTTTTTTAAACGTTAAATTTAGTTGGCTGCTTATATTGAAACACACATCATGATAAAATTGGACTATTATATTTAATATTATATAGTTCTGCTTCAAATTTCTTCACGCAGAAATAAATAATGTTTTAAAGTAAAATTTGCTAACAACAATTTGTAAAGTTGTAATTTTCAACTATCAAGAGAAAACTTAATTAAATCTTTAATTAAAAATTCAGTTTTAATTTGGTAAATATTCTCTTCTCAGAATATTTGCTCTGTGAGTTAAAATTAATTGCTATCAAGCGGTTGCGGGTTTGGAATTCGTTGATATAGATGCGAAGTCAAGTTAGTTCATGTATAGTATAATATGAAGTAGAGGACTTATATGTGCGTGCAATATTATTTAGAACCAACAGTCGATCTACAAGTGTATTGCAAACATGATATAGACTTTCGATTAATCATTTTCACTTTTTAATAAACTATGCGGTGACAGTGGGCTTTAACGATATAGGAACATCAGTTTGCCATTACATATCAAATAACTTCATACATCTTATCCCTTCATCAACTCAATTTTAAATTAACGATATAGATTAAATTTTTTTAACCCTATATCGCTCATATATTGGCTTGTATATAAAACTATGTTAAATTCTTAGAATACAGTATGTATATTTTTGAAGTGGCGTAATTTTGTGCACTTTACAAAATGTCAAATCTTTAATATTTAGCTCATATTGATTTTTGAAAAAACGTTAAATTATTTTATGCAGATAATTACGAAAGCTATAAAAATATTAGAACAATAGGTTGAAAATATCGATTTAAATATTTATACATCAATTTCATTTTAAGTATTTAATTATTTACTGTGTTTAAATGCATCAAAATAACTTTAGTAAAACATTCATGTACCATAATATAAGAAGTATGTTTCAGTCTAAAGTAGTTTTATATTCTTAAAGCTTATGCTATATGCGTACAGGACTTTACTCGACACGTTTCTAAGATTAATTTAATAATTAAAATATTTTAAAAGTAAGCTTAAACTGAAATGCTTCTCATTTCTTCGGGTAGTTTTCTCTTCTTCTTCTCATTTTTTTTTCTTTCTATATATTCCTTCTCCTTTTTTACAACTTTCCTATTTCAATTTATTTAAAAGGTACCTTGCTATAAAGTTTAAAACATAAGAAGAAAGGATTTTGTTTGTTTTCCCAAAGATGTATTTTTCTCTTCCTTCTTTTTTTTAAAAAAAAAAAAACTTAATTAAAAATATATAAATTTATTGCAATAGAGATTTAAAAAATAATACCACAGAAAAAGTACAGCATAAACATTACTGTGATAGATTTACGTATATTTATATATTTTATTTATCTACGAGTATAAACCACTTTGAAAATTAAATTTAAATTTTATCTATTAAAATCAAGTTTAAACTATTTTAAATTAGATTCAAATTGTAAAGAATTGCCAAGAAAATGTCATTCCGTGAGATAATTTATAAGATTTTGTTTACTTAAATTCATGTTGAAACACAAATAAATCTGGATATTAAAATTTGAATTAAATATAGCAGGTCTGCACGTTTATCACATCAGTCTCTCTCTCTCTCTCTCTCTCTCTCTCTCTCTCTCTCTCTCTCTCTCTCTCTCTCTCTCTTGTTCATTAATATGCAACAGCACGAGCTTTTATTACTATAAGCTATAAAGCAAACCCGTCAAATACAAGAGCTATGATAGTTTGACTGGCATTATATTTGTTATTGATTGACAATATGTTGTATGTATGTAGTCAAATTTACACTCGTTGATATCGTTTTTACTACTCTATTATTATATATATATGAATTTAGTAAAACTCATTTATGTATGCGTCATGTTATATTGGTTAATAAAATTTATGATACAAAATATTTTATATGATATTTTGAAACATTATGTTTAAAGGCGTAGAACACCTTGAACAAAAAAGTTGCGTAATATCCTAACAAACCTGAAAATCAACGTTGATTTGGCTGGAGTCATTGATTTCTAATTTATTTTCCATTCACAAAATGCCGCTGCCGGTCACTGACGTCACAGCTCGCCCGGTTTACTTGCGAGTGGACCAGGCGAGCTGTGACGTCAGTGACCGGCAGCGGCATTTTGTGAATGGAAAATAAATTAGAAATCAATGACTCCGTCCAAATTAACGTTGATTTTCAGGTTTGTTAGGATATTACGCAACTTTTTTGTTCAAGGTGTTCTACGCCTTTAACATTTTCAGTATTAAATGTACAAGCTCTACATTAAAATTAATAAAAATGAGACATGAAAATGAGTATGAAAAGTAAAATCTCAAAAACAAAACCTTTTCCTTTCCTTTTCTTTTTTTCTTTTTTTTTTCTGTTATATTTCAATCTAAAAACTTTTCCGTTTGATATGAGTTCAAATAAAGATAAAAGACAAACTTTTTGACTTTGTATCTTCACATCTTTTAAGATGAGGATATTTCATGAGAGAGAAGTAGAGTCTAAATGTTTATTTTACCTTACTTGGGCTTCCCGACCAGTACAATAATTCTCATCTCTTACTCATCCTCTTCTCTGTCTCTCTCTTTCTTTCTCTTTCTCTCTTCTGAAAAACCTCTAAACATAATGTAAAGCTCTTAGTATATATTTGATCAAAAGATTCATTTAACAAATATCATCTTTTACAGAAATATTATTTTAAAGATTTACTCATTCTATAAAGTTAAAATTTGTAATTATAAAAGAATGATGATATCAGTTTTTGATATATAATAAAAAATTCAAAAAAAAAAAAAGAAAATATAATTTTGTTACAAACCCCTTAAATTGCATTATTTTATAAAATTGGATATTAGATACTTTTTTTTCCTTTATTATTATTTTTTTATCGTGTCAAAAGATTGGAGGTTGTCATAGTAACACAACGTTGTTCTCTGTCATATTTCTGATTGATGGAGAAGTTAAGATATATATTTTCTAACAAAAAAGGAGGGTCAAATTTCTTTGATGCTCATCAAGTAAGATAAAATTGATACAAAAAAGGTTCAGTTTACGACATAATGTGTGAAAATTACTGTGTGTAGCTTAAATCGAGTGTATATAGTCTTTGAGAACAAATATAGAACTGCCTCTCTTTGAAAAGACAGTCAGGTCAGAAAATAATCGAGACGTATATACACTATCTATCTATACTACCTCTCCATGTAAAGTAAAGACATTTTCAAATTGAATTCAGTACAGCGAGATAATGGTATTTCTAAGAAGACTTTTCCATTTATATTAAAATTGACCTGTCCTCTTTATAAATATATATATATATATATATATATATATATATATATATATATATATATATATATATATATATATAACTGATGTGATTGTATAGCTCGTGTTTATAAGAAATATAAGTCGGGTAAAATAGAACGTCAGTAGCTTTTATAGATTGCATAAATTCAACCATTTTATAATATTATCACACACTAACATTATCTCAAATTATTTCATAATATATATATAATTTACCCGAAAAAAAAAAACAGAAAAGTGAGATCCGATAAGATTGAGGGGTTATTATTATTTTTATTTCTAGCATGCAACCATACTAAGAGATTTAAAAAAAAAAAAAAAAAAAAGTTTCTGATTGTTATAGCTGGTATTAAGTTCTTGCCAAGTTTTCTTTTTACATTATGACCACTTAGTTGTGTTAATCATCTCAGAGACATTGTGATGTATAGTGAAACAATGCGCGACGACGGGTCCATTATTCTGGTCGATTCACCCTATACTATTATAGTTTGTATAATATATATATATACATACATACCCTCTGTATTGGATATAGTCCTCACTCACTCATTCACTCACTCTTATAGGGATTGGATTCATGAATAGCGTGCTAACGGAAGAAAAACTAAGGTCTCACGCAATGACCACACCCTGGCCAAAACCAGCATGGTCTTACAGAAGACTTCACTTTCAAAATATACACACTCTCTATCTTATTCTCTATCCATAAATATAGAATTCGCATACAAGCACGTACTGTATAGTACTTCCTTTATGATTTGTATATTTTATATTTTACGTTATTTTTAAAGCTGACGACTTTCTATTTCGTAAAATGTATATTAGAAGAGAGAGAGAGAGAGAGAGAGAGAGAGAGAGAGAGAGAGAGAGAGAGAGAGAGAGAGAGAGAGAGAGAGAGAGAGAGAGATTATTTTGCATCGTGGTAGGTCGTTGGGTATTTGAAACTTTATATCTTAATAATTTGTCCAATGACATTTTGTAATTTTTCTTACTCTTGGTCTCACTCTATGAAATTGTATGAAAATTTGAAATTCATACCATAGTGAAAAATGTTTATATACTATATCAAGTAAGATATTATTTGATATAAATTCCTTTATATTTTCCGTGACATGTTATTGTTATATTTAGGTTATAAAATTTTAAAATTCATATTAGTGGCACACTTGCTTTTCCATTTTAGGAAAATTGTTGAATATATTTTTGTTTAAAATTTTATATGATATATAAATTCTAGTGCAAGTATACTATACGTATATTGTAATTTTGAAAAGGAACAAAGTTTAAGTTCCAAACATTATATTATCGCTAAGTAAACTCTGTAAGCAAGGTTTGTATCACACATACTTATCGTCTAACAAGACTAATCAAGTTTGTCTTGCATTACGCTAATGTCGTTTCGTTGTTGAAACTAGATTGACGTTGGGTGGGTGCTGTTTCTTTGGTGCTATACACTACACATACTCTATAGTGAGTATATTTATGTGAGTGAGTATGAGTGTTACTGATGAAACGAAGAGAGAGAGAGAGAGAGAGAGAGAGACAAACTAAATATTCTTGACTCCTCAACTCTCTCAAACTCAATGTTTACTTAACTTAAGCCACTTTCATTGTATACAGTATAATTTAATCATTTTCTGTCACCCGTTATCTGAGTGAGTGCAAACAGATATATATATATATATATATATATATATATATATATATATATATATATATATATATATATATATATATATATATATATATATATATATATATTATACTGTATATTATGTATGTCTAATTTATTTTTTTAATTTTCAAAAGTTGATGGTTCTTTTTCTTATTATTTCTTTTTCAATTCTATATTTACATATAAAAAGTTTTATAGTACTTTCAATTTCTATCTCTAATATTTATAAAAGTTTATATGAATTTTGTCACAGTTTGTAGTAGAAGCTTTATAAGTTATCAAGTATTTTATGGCTTAACATGTGTGTTACTAATGGCAGAGTTTCTCCAAATTGGCAAATTGTGTCGTTGACGTTGAAAATTTATATGTTTTTACAAACTCTATCTTCCCTCTCTCACGCACTTTCACTATTCTCTCTCTCTCTCTCTCTCTCTCTCTCTCTCTCTCTCTCTCTCTCTCTCTCTCTCTCTCTCTCTCTCTCTCTCTCTCTCTCTCTCTCTCTCTTAACTGTTCTCTATTCTTACTTATAGTAAAAACTTATGTACGTATGTATATAAATTGCATGAGTGTTATGTTGAGTATATAGCTAATAGACGGGAAACAAGATGCTATAAAACGCGTGGGCTAAAAGTTTTGCGCATGTGTATGTGTTTGGTGTTTTGAGTATACCGACAGGTAAATGTCAAAAAAACAAAAGCTAAAGCTGAAAACTAACTCTGGCAAGTTACGCCACAACGGCGGCAGGTGTCTCAGAATATGTGCCAGCTAGCCACTGCACTCCTCTCTCTCTCTCTCTCTCTCTCTCTCTCTCTCTCTCTCTCTCTCTCTCTCTAGTCTATCTTTCACGTACCCTCATATACAAGTAAATCACTTTTGAACTCCACCCAGATTTTAGGTACTACAAAAAAACTTTATCAATGTCAAGTTTGATTAGTTCTGTTTAAAATTCAAAACTTCAGTCGATAATTTGAAACTTCTAGTTCGATTGTGTGCATTAAAATTGTATGGGTACTTGTTGTTTTATATAAAAAAAAAATCACATTATGATAAAAGAAAGCACGAAAAAAAAATTATATATATATATATATATTTTTATATGAGCACACGTAATGATTTTAAGTTTTTGATATAAACCTCATTCTAGCAGCTATATTAAAATGTCAGATTCTACAGCTAGATCAATTCACGCTAATCCATCATTTGGGTTTAAGAGCTGAAGCATTAATTATTCAAAAATCCCAAAAGATACATATTTTTAAATTTAATTCTTAATATCAATAACATTTATTTCTGTGTATACAGAGAGAGAGAGAGAAAGAGAGAGAAATGCAAAGAAAATATTTTAATTCATTGAATTATACGGCTCTCCAGTTTATATTCAATACTATTCATAACGCACATCATTGGTGCCAAAGGATTTTTATTTTTCTCACTTCAAAAAAAAAAAAAAAAAAAAAAATGTTGGCTATATTTGGCAATTGACATCTTTGAAAAAAAAATGCTAGTTATATTTTTAGCACAACTGAATATAATAACGCGTATCTCTATATAAAGCATTTCAAAGGTATTTACACTCATTCAGCTCTTCAAATTATGATAAACAAATTTTCTTATAATATATATATAAAAAAATTTTGCCTGAAGGTTTTATTTTTATAAAAAAAAATATATATAATATATATAATAATAATTAGCTCTACAAAAATATTTTTGTTATATAGCTATCATGGCATCTTTTACTTCACTGAAAAACTGAAAATAAAGCTTAACTTTTGCCTTTTTTTTGCCAAAAGAAGTTGCTCCATAGTCGGAGGAAAATAAGCTAGGGAGAAAGAGAGAGAGAGAGAGAGAGAGAGAGAGAGAGAGAGAGAGAGAGAGAGAGAGAGAGAGAGAGAGAGAGATAGAGAGAGAGAGAATGAAAATGAAATTCTTTTAAATATATTATGTATATACGTACAGTAACAGCATGAGTAAGGTTTGAAAAAAAAAAAAAAAAAAAAAAAAAAAAAAAAAAAAAAAAAGGCAAAGTCAATATCGTAGCTACTTTCATTGGTTTCTCTTATATTAGAGGACATCCGGCTGGAGCGCCGGTGTTGGACAATTTCCTTGTCGAGCGACAACAATAAATCCGGACACTGCCTGCCTGCCCGCCTGGCTGGCTCATATAGCAAACAAGCCTTTCTCACTTGGTTGCCTAGGCAACCACACCTGCTGCCATACAAACCCCCTCGCACTCGGTGCACGAGCTTTTTTTTTTTTTTTTTTTTTCCATACAGTATGTATTATGCACCAGCTTCAACAAAATGCATAGACACGATATATGCCTTCCTGTTTTAATGTAAAAAATAATAATAATACTGAGAGAGAGAGAGAGAGAGAGAGAGAGAGAGAGAGAGAGAGAGAGAGAGAGAGAGAGAGAGAGAGAATGGAAGAAAAAAAGACAATAAAAAGGCTTGTTTGCATTACAAAAGACTTTAAATGTGCAGTTTGTATGCACGAGGTAATAAAATTTAAAGAATTTAATATATTATATTTTAAAACAATACAAAGAGGCATTGCTTCATAGATATAAAGAAAATGTTTTAAATTATAAATTTACAACCAGTATTGCAATAATCACTTTTGTTTTATGTAAAGCTAAAATATAACTGATAATATATTATAAAAATATTGCATCCAGTATAATAAATATAAATTTGTAATAAAAATATAAAATAATTATACCATTTTTATTTTTTCAATAAAAAAAAATAAACAGACAAATTAGATTCATAGAAACTCTAATTGATTTAATTAGCAAAACGAATGAGAATACTACAAAACGTTTCATAAAGCAATAACATACTCATTAATTATATGTTTTATTTTATATGAAATTTTTGTTATTGAAGGGAAAAAAAAAACAGTTGACTTTTGATTTGAAGATACTATTGAAGTTCCAAGAAGAAAAAGGGGTGGAAAAAAAGTAAATGAAATCAATTTTCTCTCTTATTTTTCTGTCCTTGAAAGTAAAAGCAAATCGTGCTTAAGTTATCAATACCATGAGGCAGACCTGATGATTCCAGTAGATTTCTGGAAAGATGCACGAGCAGAATACTCAACACTATATTGTACTTATTACAGAGTTCCATGCATAAAAGGTCATGGACTTTAAGCTTTTCAACTTTTTTTTTTATATTGTTCTACACTACATTCACCTCGTGTTGTAAATCCATAATAGCTGCAAAGAATTTATAATGAGACATGAAAAAGCAAAATATTCATTAAAAACATCATTAAAGATTTTTTTTTCTTTAAAGATACAAATAAATAATAGATATAGATATTCGTTAAAGAATAAATCATAAATATCGTTTGTCAACGTAGTGATAAAATTCTTTTATGTAAGGGGCTTGCATAATGATGTGGCAAAATGGTATGTGGTGAATTGTGTCTTTGACAGCTAAAGTGATGAATTTTCTAAAAAATCGATATACTTGTGTTGACATACTGATTGATCGAGTTATCAAAATTTACAACATACCATGTTTATTTTGTATCAAGTAATGTCCATAAAAATACTATAATAGCTCGTTCTGTAAAGTAAAGTGAATCTCAATAACAGTGATTGGCTGACCAACAAAATAAGACACATTCATTGGTTGATCTTTTTTTTTTTTTGAGACGATAAAAGTGAGTTGCATATTGAGACTGGAACTTTTTTGGGGAAGTTTCTTTCATTCTTATCAAGTTCAAAGTTCTAAAAGAAGAAATAACAATGATCGATCATATGTATAAACGTAGTAAACAGGTAACAACGTCATAACCAGCTGTTAATAACAAAGGAAAGGAACATTTTCAAAGCTGGCTCAATATTTGTATGTAGTTTATAGAACGAGCTAATATTTCTTAATAATGTAATTTAAAAAATATTAGTTTATATATGTACGTAATATAAAATATGAGGAGTTTGTTCTTTACCTTATACTTTGTTATACTAACAAGCTAATGTAGAAAGTTGAATAATGATTACCTTATATTAGTATAGTATAGTACCTTCCTGCAAATTAAGTAATTGTGAAATGTAAGTAGTATAATGGATGCGTTTCGCTCATTGCATTTGCGCTGATGTTGTAGAGAGACAAGCTGTTTCTGTCTAGTAATATAGAAACCATGTTACGTCACGTTGGAGGGAAATGACCTGGGTATTAAATTGCGCTGTACCATACACTTCAGTCTCTCTCTCTCTCTCTCTCTCTCTCCTCTCTCTCTCTCTCTCTCTCTCTCTCTCTCTCTCTCTCTCTCTCTCTCTCTCTCTCTCTCCATTTCTCTCTCTCTCTTTCATTCATTACAACACAATGGTCATTTTAGGAATTTTTTTAATAATGTCACAATATTAATTTAATTTTTTAATTTTCTAAAAGTTTCATTTAAAAAAAAAAGATAGGGGAATAAAATAATGACAGCCATAGAATTTCTGTTTATATCTCGCTCATGAGACAGTGTATCAATCTAAATTAATTGAATTTTAAATAAATATAAAAAAAGAGAGATATGAACCAACAACGTAGTAAAGGTTATTTGTGATTTTTTTTAATTATGTAATGTCACTTTATAGATATCAAACTAATTTCAGTACCATTACGGAATTCTCTTTGTTTTATTATTTTTTCGTCTGATAAAAAAATAATAAAAATAAAATTATATTACGTAACGATAAATTTTTATAGCGTATCTTTTTAAAAAAATCTTAATAAAAGTGTTTTACTCTGTGTAATGCTAATTGGATTTAAGAATTTCAATTACATCACAGAGTTGTGGGGGTTGAGGAAGGAGGGAGTTATGCAAGTAAAGCAATAAAATATTTGGAATTGTTATTTTTATAATCATTATTTCTGTGTTGTAATATTGAGAGATGAAAATTATTTCTTCATGTCATGACATTTTTCAATTTAACTAAATTGCATAATAAAATATAAATTACATAAAAACAAATAGATAATGTTTGATTGAAGCTTATTTTATATATTTAAAATAAAATGAATTATTTTATTTATACCATATTGTTGACATTAATCCAGATAATTACAATCATCATTTGCATACATATATTTGATAATGCAGTAATGTATAATAATTAATGAAATGTCAAATAATTATATTATAGTTGTAAATCATTTTCACAAACATTTTAATACAAAAAATAAATAGTAGCACGATAGATAAAAAGAGACAACATTTTTTTTATTTTTTATTTATATATTATGAAAAAGTAATGAACAGCTTAGAAATATGAATAGATAGATGGAGATGGATCTTTTAAGTTTGACAGGTTACAGAGATTACGTCTTATATTTTTACAATAAACTTCTATGCAAGATTGATAATATAGCATGTTTTTTTTATATAAATTGTAATATAATTAATAATAATAATTACCCATCATAAAAGTTGAAAAACATGTCTACACTTTTTCTTATAAACTTCGTTATTTTTTGTTTTTAGTTGCGTTTTTTTATAACTATGACGATACAACTCTTTAATTATTTTATATTAAAAATTTTCTTCTTAAAGAAATAGACCAGAGAAAAACATAAGCATTTTTTATCACAAAACACTAGATGGGACTTACATAAATAACTTTAGTTTGTCTCAAAACCCGTAGCAGTGATCAGAAATTTCGATTCATGCAACCCGCACAAATTTTCATACTAATTTTTGCTTGAAAATTGAAATTGCATGTTTCTGACGTCATAAACATGAATAAACACGCAAATTGCATACTTTACAGTAATTTTACGTTTTCTCGTGGGGTTACAGTACCAGTAAAAATTGTCAACAGTTTTAAAGATCCCATTTCATGTTTATTCATTAAAAAGGACATGTTGTTTTATGTGGTCTATGGCTTTAACCTTTGAAGTTCCTAAAATCAATAACAGATTTTTAATGCTTCTACTACCTAACAACATGTACCCGCCGAATAATTAAAAAATAAAGAATTTTAAAATAATAATTTTACTTTATCGTAAGGTTGAATACTTTTGATTATAATTTATTGCTATAGGCATGTATATTATAATTTAATACTCTAGAGTGTACGTTAGGTATAATTAATTGGTGTCAGGATTCTAATTATATTTGCCACTCAAAAAAACAGGTAAGAAATCAATCAATTTTAATTAATTAAAAATATCGTAAAATAGCTAGAATATTAACTATAAGGTTTACAGATAATTAAAGTACTGAATGTAGACTTTGTGAAATTGTATCACAGAAAAATACAATTAATACTGTAATGAAAATAAAAACAATAAAAAATGAAACAGTAAAAACTAATTCACAAAACACAATCAAAATGGTATTAAATATATATTTTTTTATATAACTAAAACTTTATAGATCAAAGCAGTATAGCACATACTTTTTAATTAATAAAAAGTAATATTGTACAAAACCAGAAAACTTTTCTAATCCTTAGGATTTATTATTAACACTTTTGTTTTAAAAACTTAATAATGGTGACAATAAAACACAAACCTGACTGACATAACACATAATTGTCAAATGTGGATGCCCTTAAAACTTTGTTGATTAAAGTTAAAAGTTAGCACCAGAAACCCTTTACTCAAACACTTGTTGCAAATGAAACAGACTTGTATTATTGTTATTATACTATATTGTGTGCAGGTAGAAAGGTGTTCTAATAAGATTGAGATGTCATGAAGTGGAAATTTAAATTATCTCTTCTTTTGCTCCTTTGCTTTAAAACAAATATCTCTTCTTTGAAATACAAAATACCTTTTTGATTTTCTATTGTTTTTTTTCTGTTCTTTTTGTTTTTAAAGTTTTTAAGGAGTTACTTAAAATATGGTCAAACAAAACAATTTTATAATTTTTTCAATTAATGAGTAATTCACTTTATTATATAACTCTATAACAAGAAATAATAATAAATTAACAACTTACAAAATTAGCTGAGAGAGAGAGAGAGAGAAATAGTATACAAAGAATATGTACAACTTATAAATTTGATATAAAACTTCATAAAAACATGATCTGTGTGAGTTTCCTACGTTATAAAATTAGACCATTTGATAATTATGTTGTTTAAATGAAAAAGTTTTTAAGACCCTGACATATCATTAACAGAATCTTCCCTCATATAGAAAGATAATATCTTTGTTTACAAAGCAAATTAAAACTAATTAATTTCGTAAGGTTTT